>WEDG01003927.1:0-16751 GCA_017591395.1 Schistocephalus solidus
GGCTGAATACCGGCGAAACACGTTCCTGGGCTTTTAGCTAGTACCGATGCTGTGAGTATGGTTATACTTTTAACCCCGAGCTTTTAAAATGTCAGATATTTTGCAGGTACATGTAGTCCTTTACTAAATCAAACCAGACTGTCATCCGTTATGTCCGATAACATTCTCTATGAAGTGCCGGGAAATCCGTCTACTTGTAATTGGTTATTTAGGAATGCGTCGTCTGCAGTTTTCACTATGAACCACCATTTATAGTTTCCCCATAGCTTTTCTTGCTTAATAGTTGACAATTTAGTTTAGTAATTATATTTAGATGACAATGAACCATAGACAGTTTAGATTGTATATATTTTCCTCAGACTGTGACATTTCTCTGCAGCATTTTCTGAATTATCCAGATGCGTGAAAGAAGTATCAACATATAAATGCATTATCATAAGCTGGTGCCTCTTGTTGAGACTTTAGCTGGCTTCTACTAAGAGAAATGCAGTTCCAAACTCTATTTAGAGTCAAAATTCATACATTTATCCATCCTTTTTGCACGGATAAAACCAGCTTTCTATTAAAAAGGAAACTTGTTTATATTTAATTAAAAGCAATGGTCGGTGTAGAGTACCGCATAAGTATTTCGTGACTTCGCCCAGGCATATGGCGCAGTTAAAACCAAATCTTCCATCGAACCCAATACTTCTCGAAACCTCAATTGAAACCCATGCCCGCCTGACATCTGAATGTCCAGGATTGGTCAGTGCATGAGAAAGAGCTCTCTAAATATTTCTAGTGAGGTCGCTGCAGTATTTCGCTCACTACTTGCACGCAGCTATGTGAGCAAATAGGTGGGCCTGCTGTTTGAGACTCAACCATTAGAGTCGGCTGGCGTTTTCTTGTATAAATGAGGCACCGACTTTCCACTAACTGTGCAGGAAATTAATGACATTAGTTTAATTGAAGTGTCGCAAACAGAGTGTGATTTTCTCCTCAGTCCATAGCCAAAAACACTGAATCCATAGCTTCGGGGTACTAAAAATTAACAAGTCCGAGAGCTCTCGAAGACACGTGACCGCGGAGTGCACTGTGTGATTTTAACTTAATGTAGATGGCAATTTACTTCCTATTTCAGAAACATGAGAATGTGATGTCTTGAAGTGCTGGTACGTTGTGCATAGCAAACGACCGAATAATGTTTGGTCGAGGTTATACAGTTTACAACACGATAGCAGGGAAAATTGATTAGGTAGGACAAGCTTTTACTGAGATAAATGGCCCTTCACAGGGCTCAGCACACAGTTGCCGCAAGTTGCCTTTTCAAGGCAGTTGCTCTGTCCGTCTGTTGAGATTCCCAGTGTCATTTTTTACTATTTGGTGAACCAATGTAGTTTGATTGGCTACGAGTTCTGCAGAGGTTAGTGCAAAGAGTCGGGTGGCTCCAGCAGTTAATGGACCAGTAGCGTGGGGCAGCGGTTGTCAGGCGCAAGTATGCAAGTCAAGATGGGACAGCGGTGGCGGCGCTACTCACGGGAGCGAACCACCAACAATTCTCCCATTATAATTTTTGTGGGATTTTTCATCGATAAAATGAACTCTACATTAATTGCTATTATTTAAAATACACTGTTATCTTCCGCTGAACAAGTTTGAGAATTCCCCTCCTCAATCTCCTGTGAACTTCTATCACACCTTTGTGCATGTTATTCCCTACCTTCTTTGTATTTACCCTTTTAACTAGAACTGAACATATATGTTTATTTCCAAGGACTTTAACCTTATAACTTCGGGGCACCCGTTTTGTTGCATCGCTCTTACCCACGCGTGTGACGGACACTAGCGAACATGCGTCGTTTATATCGTCTATAAATTTAAATTTAGTGAACTCCCTTGTTTTAAAGCAATATGACCATTGGGGTTTGTATCTGGTTTATTCTTCATTATTTTATTTATACATTATAAAATACTAAACAAAATTGCGATTTGCATTTCGAGATTACGCAGGCGTTACGATGTGCTACTGAATCGTTGGCGAGGTCCTCCAAGGTCGACGGGTTGATTTGCAGTTGCTTCAGAGATTTCTTCAAAGTGTCTTTGTAGTGTCGTTTTTGACCACCCGGTTGGCGAGCACCCGTAGCAACATCGCCGTAGAAAAGTCGTTTGGCTAGTCACTCGTCGTCCATTCCTACCAGAAGGCCGCCCCATCGCAGTTGCAATTGCTTCAGCATGGCTTGGATGCTGGGGAATCCGGTCCGCTCCAGGACTTTCGTGTCCGGGATCCTGTCTTGCCATCTCAGCTTCAGTATTCTGCAGAGGCAGCTGAGATGGAAGCGATTCAGCTTCCTGGCTTAGTTCGAGTAGACGGTCCAGGTCTCTACTCCGTAAAGGACTGTCTTAACGACGACAGCCTTATACATCTTCAGTTTGGTGTTCAGGTGAATACTTTGACGATTCCACACGGAGGCCTGCTGCCAGCCGAAGGGCTGGAGATCAGTTTAGCAACCTCTTAATCGATTCTCGTGTTGCGTGAGAGCGTGCTTTCTAGATAAGCAAAGGTTTCACGTTTTTGAGTTGATCACCGTTGAAATTGATTCGGGGAGCATTGTATTCCGCACTGTGTAGCGGCTGGTGCATGACAACGGTTTCGGCTGTACTGATTGTTAATCCAAAATCGAAGCAGCCCCACCTCTTCATAGACAACGAAATCCTCTTTATCCGTGACCCAACCTGGAAACGTATACGCTCCATTGTCCCAGGTTGTTGGATAGAACACGTACTGTTTGCTCTCCACAAATGACTGAGGGCATTGCGGACAACGATGTATGGAACTCACTGACCAACACGCTTCTGGTGGCCACAGTTCCACACTTCTATTCACCACTTTGCGACGCCTGCGACTCATGTGCGTCGTTTAAATACGCTACCCCCTCAAAAAGAGCTCCCATGCAACCGAGGATTGCAGGTTTCCACAGAAAACGCGTAGGGCTAGATATTTTCGGTCTCCTCTCAATCTCGGTCCTCGGTTACGATTACATCCTAATAATGGTTGTCTACTCGACCAAATGGATTGAGTCAATACCGTTACTTTGGCAAGGTGCCATCTCAGTGGTTAGCGCCATTAATCGGACCTGGATTTGTCGCTGGGGTACCCCCCTGTCCATCCACTCTGATTGCTAAAGTAATGTTTAATCGCGGCTCTTCCAAGAAGTCTGTCCCCTTCTGGGAATGGCTTGGTCGAACGCACCAACTGCAGAATTCAAAACGTACCTTTCGACTTAAAAAAAAGATCACAATGCGCATGATTGGTTTATCCAGCTACCCTTCTGTCTCCTGGCATATTTAGGCTCGGTTCATTCTTTAACCTGGTTCACAACTCATTACTTCTGAACAGGCCACGATGTGCATCTCCAGGCAAACTTCCAATATGAACTTTACACTCCTGTCCCCAACACCCCATCCGCCTACGAAACCCAAATACGCGAAACACTACGGAGTGCAAATAATGCAGCACGTGAGACAATCGGCGTTTCATCTTCCCACCAAAAAAGACAATGCGATATCCACTCATCCGGGACTACATACCAAAATTGGCGATCTGGTCATGCACCCCAGCCCTGTTCCACCCCGTGGCGTCTCCCCAAAATTTCTCTTCCCCTGGCAAGGTCCCTTTTTCGTTGAAATGTTATGCCCAACTAACTACCGCCTACGAGAGGCCTCACAAACACAAGCCTGGGGAGGACTATGTAACACACCGTCAGACAGACCGAGCATTTTATTTTAACGGACGCTTTTTTAACTCGTAGAGCCGAGGCATGTGGACGGATGTGTGCGTTTCCACCCAGACCCCGATATTAGCAACACGATAAGTCTCTGTGTATTCATCCTTCCACCGTAACGTTTCCATTATTACTGTAACTGTATTCTCCCTTAGTTACGTATATACTGCCCCTCGAAGTATCTTATGTGGTCTAAAAAATATCCAGATGCTACTTCGAGAGAATGATTACCCTGCTCGGTTTATTACAAAGCATCTTGTCGCAAGACCGGTCAAACCTGTTAAGGTTACTGTAGAAAAGAAACCTATTCCTCAAAGTGCCCTTTCAAGGGGATGCGGCTAGTGAACTCCTGAAAAGACGCCTAAACCAAGCCGTTACACAAACGTTCCCAGCAGTGAAACTTCAGATAATGTTCTCAACCAACCCTCTTTTACGAGGCGAAGTTATGGATAGGTTGCCGGCTCAGACCACCACCATGTGCATTAACTCATTTACTTGCTCCTGTGGAGCAGGTTATATTGGTCGCACGAGGCAACGCCTATCCAAAAGAATAAGAGAAGACCTCCCAGCATTGCTGAACAAAAAGAAAGTCAAGAGCGTAAAAAGCGCCATCCTTGCACGTCTTGTTGACACCGGACATAGTGTGGACTCCAGCGAAGCTTTCCGTGTAATTTATAAGGTCCCACCAAACTACCCAAGCCACTGCACCCACGTCTACTAGCAGCAGCAGAAGCGACTGCCATCAGGTTGAAGAAGCCGATCTTGTGAGCACAAAAGAACCTCGTACAAGCTCAACGCTTAGCTTGGCAAACGGCCGCACCATCTCTGTCCTTCCCCTTCCCCTGGAACGTCTAAACTAAACACTCACTGCCGCTTATCATACTTTTTCTTATCACATTTTCTTATCAACCTTCCCCCTATGCACACCTCTCAGACAACCCACACAAACGGACGAATATTATCGATTTCATGTTTTTTTAAATTTCTACTACGTTCCAACGTTTCCTATAACTGTACCGGCCTGAAGAGAAGTTATCGAAAGCAACGCGTATGCTCACCAAGTCGTCTTTTGAATCTATAATATTATTTCTCTTACTTATTTCTTGACCATTAGATATCATGCTGGAAGCAGGTACCCTTGAGAGTCTGGTGCATCAAGAGACATTCCCAGTGAGAATAAACCGAATAATATCCACATCCCTGTAGCTCAGCTCCGTTATTAACCTCGAATAAACCGGACACCACATAATTAAGTACCGACGAGAATTTCTCTTAGCTATGGAAAAAAATGTCCAAATTATGTAAAATTCCATTTTTTCGGAAAGCTTTAGCTTAATGAACGGAGTGATTTATATCGCAGGCACCTCCCGTAGTACATCCGTGTTCCAGTATTTCTGCAGCGTCAAATTTGTTTCGTAAGGTAATAAATTGTAGATTTTTATAAAAATGCTGCGTTTGGCACTAAAACCATTTCCTAAATTATATTCAGTTTGCAAAAGTTTCTGCATAAGGCATAAAAACATGCCTGTTTTAATGAATTTGAGTTTATTCAAAGTTTAAGTTATATAGTATTTCCAATTCCTCGCCATGTTTAAAGATTTTGCACGTATTGCAAGTGCTTGGATGTCCGCGGGAGCATCTGAGATGTATCCAAACCCTGTGGATATTCAACCTTCTACGAGCTAGTGAGCTGCGTGTCCCATTGCTTTAAGAGAAGCGTGTTATGTAATACCTCAGTACGTCGATGACGGGTGCTCTCCGTTTTTTAAGCCAGCTACACACTACACGCTTTCGCATTACAGTTTAATTGTCACTATTGTAGCTCATAAAACGGATTTGCAATTTCTGTGAGAAATATTTCACCCATACGCCTCAGCCAACGTAATTCGGCATCGTGCTGTTTCAGCTTTACATGACAAAAAGAATTCAAATCAAATTTCCATTGAATATGGGATAGAGGTACGTATTTGAATCTGGCGTAAAACTGCACTTCAATTTGAGATTTAAATGGTGAACCATTCCGCAATATTTAACGAACCTTTATGGGTTATTTCTGCCTACTATCTCCGTGCATGGCATGTTTACAGTTTTATGCCATTGGTCAAATAAGTTAGAACAAAAACATTTGCTTAAGTAGGAGTGCTATATATTGCTTCAACAGCAAAACGCCTTCGCATACTGTACCGGCAATCGGAAAATGTGGCTTTCAATTACCCTATTCTCTTCGTGCTTTCTCTGGAGCACCATACTTGGTATGCAAATACATAGTATATACGCTTATAAGACGAATTGAATACCTTGCATATTAAACAACTGAAACTCCCAGCTTCTTAGCAAAATTCACTCTAGGCGTTGAGATTGCAGTGTGCTCGAAACGTCATGCATGACTACAAATATTATTTTTTTAAATTTGCACCAATCCATTGCATTGGAATTATTTAATTTATGACAATATATTTTGGCTTTTCTGCATTCACAAGCGCATGTTGTTTTTTAAAAATTTCAGGCGGTGATACCGTTCTAGTCAAAGGACTCCCTGAGGACTGCGGTAAACGCCCAGATACACAGACACCGACAGATAAGTACAAGAAGGGAAAGCATGAGGCGCCCGCAAATAGTTGGCCCAGTCACGTAAGACTGCAAAAATCCTACTTTTGCTTCCTTGTGTAATGTTTTAACTTTTTTGGTGATGGTAGTAGAAACTCTATTGAATTTGACATGCAAAATTGGCATAAGTTTGAAGCTTATAATGTAAACAATACAGTATAGCATACTTTCTAGGCAATCCGGTAGGTTTACCGTTGTTGTAATAAAATATAAGATATTAGTTATAAATAGTTTACTCAAAGACCATGTGCGAAATTAGGAAACAACCTTTTCAAAAAAACATTTGCTTGATTTTTGATAGGTTGGAGTATACAGTTCAATTTATGGAGCATATCCATTTTGTGGAGGAACGCTCATCTCGCCCACGTGGGTTGTGACAGCGGCACATTGTGTCGTCCCGTCAGGTTATTTCAACTGCATCCCCATTGGCAAGCCGTTTACCTATAATCAGTTCGATGACAATGAATTGGCTGTTCTTGTAGGAGGCCATAATCATACGCATCGTGGACCAACCCTCATATTTGGTTAAAGTGAAGCACATTGTCATTCATCCAAAGTACAACTTGGAATTCCCGTCCTTAGGACATGATGTTGCGCTTCTCAAGTTGCAAAGAGAAGTAAAAAGATGTATGTTCATTATCATTCATATGTATTTCAGGAAGTTAGTATCCAAATTAATTTGCCTAACTTGAATGAGTTGATTGAATTTCATTCTTTAATCTAGTTATGTTCATGAAGTCACTTCAAAGCACATCTTACTTTTAATCGATGTGAACATAAAATAAGGAAAAATGTGTTGCCAATTACAGTACTCGACAGATAAATGGCATGAATATTTACTGGTGCTGGTCATTCACAAAGAAGGCTTCCTTCAATAAGAAGCATATTTCACGTTTTGTTAAAGTTCAGAGGAAATTACAGCATAAAATTCATCCTGCCGAACAAACCTTTTCCAGCTCTGTCCGAAACTTGATCTGATTATCTCACTGAAATCCATCACCTGCAGCGGTAAAACCACGTACAATTCAAAACCTGCCAACTTGCAGTCAGTTGTATACAACCACAAAATATTTTACATAATGATACCACAGGTAGCAGGTTCTGGCTTTGAACGGGTAATTGTGCCGTTAGTTTGATATTAAGTTAAGACGTTAAGCTCAGTAGATGCCGATTTGTTATGCTGGATGTGCAACTTCTGTGGCACTTGCAGTATCAGACTTTTGTTGACGCAGGAAACAAAACTATTACTGAAGAATATTACCGCAAAAGACAAGGGAGGGATGCAACGGCCGTTTTGCCCCATTAGAAGTCATCAGCCAGCCATACCCAACCCCAGGTATTTGATCGTCTGATGATGGCTAATAAGCTAATCTTCCCTGACTTTGTCGGTAATATCATTCGGCCTATGATACTAGCCGCTGTGCGGCTGCTGGCGGGGCTCAAGTGTGAACACCAAGGCAAGAAGATACGAGTGAGTCACGTAACCGAACGGTGAGCGCCCATCTACCATTATGGATATGATCAATGTCAGTATGATAAAATATATTTCTGTAAGATTGAAGTGCAATCAGAGGAATCTGCTTAAATCGACATAACAACCAAAAGGATTAAAGCCAGGCCTCATTTAACAAGCATTTGTAAAATTATAGGAAAACTGCGAATTCATTTGTTAATCGAAATGCATTGCGTCTCCAAAATTCGTATCTTCATCTATGTCAACTTGTAACTCATTTTTTGATTCGAAAACATAAGTCAAATCTTAAAGCTTTAATGATTTTCTAGTGGAATGTATAATCGGATTAAAATGTTAATTAAATCATTTCATCTCCGAAGCGAAAAACGTAGATTTCGCATGTCTGCCCGAATACGGATTTAAAGTAACGATTGGAGACTCCTGCTATCTTGCCGGTTGGGGATTAATTTCTTATCCGCCTAACGAACCATTTGAGGATCAACCAGATGTCCTAATGGAAATGCAAATGCCAATCGTTGACCCGTCTAGATGCATGGAAAAACACGTGGGTTTCGATGAAAAAAACCATTGTTGCACCGACAGGACATATGGGGTAAGAATATAAGCAATAAAATGCACTAAGCAAATGTAAAAAGTTTACTCAGTTCCATTTCCGACGGATTTAGCCCACATGCACGGGAGACAGTGGTGGGGGACTGTATTATTTCACAGAAGAAGAAGGTACATGGGTTCTCTACGGAGTAGATTCTTACAGTGCTGCCAGCTGCCTAGGAGAGTTCACTGTGCACACGCTGACCGAATCTGTGCGCTTTTGGATCAAGGACACCGTTGTTGCACACAACTGAACTGATGTAAAAACGTCTTTGCTGAACTCTATGATACCTGCCTTTCCGTCTTCATTTCGTTTCTTGTACCCTTATTGCTGTTTTTTGTCAAATAAAGAATTTTTGTGCAATTAGGAAAACAGGAGCGAATAGAAGGACTAATTCTCCAAATGATGTGAAACATTTATTTTGTGCTGGAATGATAAAATTTTTGATCGGCTGCTCTTATCACGGTTAGCCAACGTCCCAATCAGACAAAGATTTAAAGAGACTACATTTCAAAGGAGAAACTTAGTTGATTCGGGGATTCTTCAGGCAATCCATCGTGCCTTTTAGCACCTAATTAAACTAGCCTATTTGATGTCTGACTGCATCTTATAGGGATTAAGGCTATGCGTCTCTAATGCAAAAGTCCGCATCTGTTAGTCAGAAAAGCAAACAAAGCACACACTTAGTAATTTGGATAGCTTGAAAATGTTATGGGAGAAATTTACTAGTTTCATATATTTGGAGCATATTGGACATTCAACAAATGGGCGTCTGTTTCTATGTACCCAGCCGCCATTTATAGTACGAGTGTTTCACTTTTAAAGACCTTAAGTCTAAAAATGAAAGGGTAAAAAAATTAAGACCGCATTAAGCATGTACAATTTATCCTTGGTAGTGCTCTACAAAGCTAGATTAGTGCAAGTGATCCAGCCAAATAACCGTTTCTTAGGAGGGAGGTGGGAAGGGCGCGTAAGCATGATATGCTTAGTGCATGACGATTTTAACCTAATAGGGAATGAAGGCAGAATAAGCCCGAAACAGACTGTATCAATCTACCCATATTCTCTGTCGTGTCTCCTCTCTGCAATTATAACTTGGCCGACTTCGGCCTGGTAATTGGTTGCCTGTTCGTGACCTTTGCCACCCATACGGAGCTTGTTTGCTTCGTGAAGCCACTAGATCGGTGTGCGCCTATTCCTGTTTGAATATATATATATAGATATATATATATATATATATATATATATATATATATATATATATATATATATATTGCTAATATAAGCGAAACTGCGCGTCCCCGGGCATAAATCAAAAGAAGAGGCGATCACGGGAACAATAGGTTTAATATCCTGAAGTTTCAAAATCAAACAAGATTCCATCGTCGGAGGTGGGTTCAGTACGGCGCCTCACAGTATTTATGGGTTCTGAACATGCTGACTCTACAGCTATTCGTGCAGGGTGCACTGCAGGGGGGTGGGGGAGTTAATGGCTGTCCTACTGATCATTGATTTGTTTCTCCCTCGACTCGCCTGGGGGCTGTATCGGGATGGCAAGTGTCATTGACCTCGTCTGCATTGCCCGCGTTTGTTGTCCCGGAACCGCATGTCTGTTTCTCGTGCCTCGTTTGCATCTGTCCGTGCACGTCTCATCGGTGGTTGCTGAGTCGTTGCCGGTGTTTCCGTTCCTATCGGGATGGAGACGCCCATCATCGGTGTTCGTACGCAAACTATGTTCACCTGCATCCATGTTCATGCCTGGCCGGAGGTCTTGCTGGTTCGTGTTCTCCGCGGTTATCACATCGAATGTGTTGGTGTGTTGCATAGGTACACTTAGGCATGTGTTCTGGTTCGTTATACGTTTGCTTGCGACCGCGAACAGTCTGACTTCTTGCCTGCGATTCTGTTGATTGAGTCGCACTCGTAAGGCCTGGTAGGCCGCCGGGAGAATCGTAAAACGGTTAATGGAAGAAGGTATGGTGTGCCAGGCTTCGAGCGTTTCTCTGGCTGTTCGGTTGATACCTCGGCCTAGGATTTCGGCGTCATGGAAAGAAAAGGTGTGTCCAGAGGCCACACAGTGTTTCGCCACCAATGAGAGCTGATCCATCCTTCTAACGACCCTTGCGTGCTCACTCATGCGGTTCTGTAGTCGCTTACCGGTCTCTCCGACATAGTTCGCCTCACGGGAACCTCACTGAACACGATAGACGACGTTCGCCGTTTCGCCGCGTGACAGGGGGGCCTTGGGTCTCATGACCAGACGTCTTATTGTCGCCTTAGGTTTATGGGCGACGCCGATCCCCAATGGTTGTAAGAGACGCGCAACAGCTTCAGATACGTTCTCGATATATGGCATTGCCCGCCACACTTTCAGTGGTTCTATCACTGGTCTTATAACTTGCCTCGGATGTCTGCTGCGTTCTATGAAGCTACGAGGATAACCGTTGGAGGTGAACATTCGTTGAAGTTAGTGGAGCTCGGCTGCTTTGTCGCCTTTCTCGCTACAATGAGTTTCCGCCCTTTTGTAAAGCGTCCGTACGCAGCTACGTTTGTGGCATAATTGGTGGTTACTTCGGTAACTGAGGACTTGACGTGTGTTGGTGGCCTTTCTATATACCGTTGTCCTTAGACTGCCGTTGGTCTTACGGTGGACTAGGACGTCTAAGAACACCATTTGACTGTTGGTCTCAGCCTCCATTGTGAACTGAATGTCCGGATAGCTGGAGTTCAGGAGTGCATGATATTCGGCGATTATTTCGCGTTTGAGACTGACGAAAGTATCGTCCACATACCTTACCCAAAATATTGGTCTGTGGTTCGTGAACACACGTGTCTCTAACTTTTGAAGGACCGCCTCAGCAATGAAACAAATTAATGATCACTAGGACAGCCATTAACTCCCCCACCCCCCTGCAGTGCACCCTGCACGAATTGCTGTAGAGTCAGCATGTTCAGAACCCAAAACTACTGTGAGGCGCCGTACTGAACCCACCTCCGACGATGGAATCTTGTTTGATTTTGAAACTTCAGGATATTAAACCTATTTATATATATATAAACGAACTCAGTTATTTATTCAAACTATTTTGCAGAAATGGTTATCCAAGAGAATTTATACGTCAGAAGTTAAAAGAAAAAGTAAATGACAAGGAACTAGATTGTTCCGGTCAAGCGCTTAAATCAAAGAAATGGTGAACACTTCAGTACAGCAAGAACGTGTCTGAACTCGATGAAAGGCACCTGCGGAAACATTAAATCCTAGTGGCATAAAAACCAATGACTACACTACGAAATCAGCTTGTACAACCTAAGGGTAGGGTTGGCTATTTAGATAAAAAAGAAGTGGTATACAAGATACCATGTAACAGCTGCAATGCGGTGTATTGTCGTCAGCCAGGAAAGTCAACCTCCACGCGCATACATGAACATCAATTGGCAGTAAGGAGGTGAGACCACTTGTTTCAAGTTGCCATGCATACACTGGAAACTGGACACAAATTTGCCTGGGCATGCATTGTTTAACTCCTGTCACACGAAAGGTCGAAATTTTTAGAGGCATTTTTTCAGATGATCATGCATCAACCGGCACATCGAATGACCATATATAGACTGGAAAGAGGCGAGAGCCAATCCTAATGGAAATACATCCGCCAATGACAAAATTGGCAGGAATGACTAAGCGATATCGATTTTTCCAGCACGCGTTTAATGTTAACTGTTTTTTGCACACTTACCACAAGTCTGACGATGACCTGGGGTACAAGCTTCGATAAATTTACATAATAACGTTACTTATTGTTTTTCCCAAAGAACGTCTTTGCTTCGAATTATACTTCTTTGAATGCCTATTTTCCAATATATATATATATATATGAGAAGAAAAGGCGATCACGGGAACCATGGTTTTATTGTCCTGACGTTTCAAAATCAAACAAGATTTCATCGTCGGAGGTAAATTTGTACCGCGCCTCACAGTATTTATAGGTGGTAACATTTCGGCTAATACGGGATTACTAAGGTTTTTGAATTTGCGTAGAGAAGGGGTCGGGTTGGGGGTGGAGATTCTCAGTCATCTTGCTGCTTGATGAGCATGGTGGTGTTTCATTCTTGGCGATCATCCTTTGCCTGTTCACTGAGTCCGTGGTGGACTGGGGGAGGGCGGGTGATGGCTGGTTCTCAATCTGGTCGGGGGCTGGAGTTCGCACGTTGGCAGTAGTCGTCAGTACCCTCATCGACCGAAGCTGCCGTCCCAGGCTGTTAATCTTGGTTGAGATCGCACCTCCGTGTGTATTCGCACCTGCCGGATAAGTGGTTGAGCTGGCCGAGGCGATAACTGTTCCTTCGTCGGGTCTAGGTTGTGTTGCGATTGCGTGCGTGTCCGCCATGGACTCACCCATGTTCGGATGCACGTTAGGCCCATGTTCACGTTGGCTCTTTCGATCATTGAGCTGCGTCCGGAGGGCTTGGTAGGCCGTAGGAAGCGTCACACAACGATTGATGGAGGTTGTTCCCGTGTGCCAAGCCTCGATTGTTTCCCTTGCCACGCGGTCACTTCCCCGACCAAGAATTTCAGCATTCTGGAAGGCGAACGTGTGTCCAGAGTCTGCGCAATGGTCCGCCACCAAAGACAGCGGGTCCATTCTTCTTACCGCCCTCATGTGTTCTCCGACCCGGGTTTGTAGACGTTTCCCGGTTTCTCCAATGTAGTTGACTGCGCAGGAATTGCATTGAACCCGATAGATGACGTTTGTGGTTTCACCTCGGGGCAGGGGAGCCTTAGGCCTCATAACCAGATGTCGAATGGTTGACTCCGGCCGGTGGGCGATGCCGATCCCCATCGGTCTTAGGAGACGGGAGACCGCCTCCGAAACACCGTCAATGTATGGCAACGCTCGCCATATCTTTGGCTGTTCGGTCGCGAGGGCTCTAGTCTGAGCTCCAGGGCACAACGGAACAGACATGTTCCTTAAGCAGATCGGTGAGCAACATCCTATCATCATATACCCGATCGCAACCGACAAAAACAACGAGCCCGTGGCTCAATGGTAGAGCGTTCGACTCAATTACCATAGTTCGCGGGTTCGAATCCCAGGTGTGCCACACTTGGGATTGGGTATGACTGGCTGATGACGGCTAATAAGCCAGAAATGGCCATTCCGGTCTCCCTTGTCTTTGTCGGTTCCACTTTAACATCATATGCTACATGTCGCTATGCGACCGCCTGCGAGGGCTCTAGTCTGAGCTCCAGGGCACAATGGAACAGACATGTTCCTTACGCAGATCGGTGAGCAACATCCTATCATATATATATATTTATATATATATATATATATATATATATATATATATATATATATATATATATATACGAAAAAGTTGGAAGAGAAGTATCCCAAGAAGCATAATTTGAAGTAAAGAATTACTTTTGGAAACAACGGGTTACTTTATCAGGTTAATTTTTTCGACACTGGTTCCCCAGGTCGTCATCAGACGTATGGTAGTGTGCAAATAATAGTTAAAATTTTAATCATGCAAGAAAATCGATATTGCTGAATCAGTACTGCCAAAAGCTGAAATTGTTGGTGGAGATCTCGTTCGAATTGGCTACCGCCTTTTCCAATTTTCCTTGAGGTTGCTGTACATGGCTCAAATTAGACGTGCCAATTAATGCACGAGTCTTTATAATGAATGGCCTCTAAGAATTACCGGCCTATCTTCGATGGACAGAAGCCAAACATGCGCGTTGTTTTCGGTGCACATTTGTGCTCAGTTTCTAGTGCATGCATGGCAATTTGAGATAAATTATCTCGTCTCTTAGCAGCAAACTGATGTTCGCGTACGCCTAAAGACACTGATTTTACTTTTTTGACTTAATACACCACATAAGCACTGTGACACGTGCATTTGTAAACGGTTTCTTTTTTATCTAAATAGCCAAACCAATTCTAAGGGTGAACAAACTGCTTTCGAACGATTTGTCCACCCACAACTACAGCTATTGGCAGGAATGATATAGCAATATGGAGTTTCGGGCACGTTTTAAATTTGAATTGTTTTTGCACACTTTACACAAGTCTAACCATGACCTGGGAAACCACCGTCAAATATTTACCTTATAAAGTTACTTTTTGTTTCCCAAATAATTATTTTCCTTCGAAATATATATATATATATATATATATCTTACCTCTGACAATGAAATCTTGTTTTATTTTGAAACGTCAGCACAATTAAAACCCGTGAAATATATATATATATATATATATATATATATATATAAGACTTAAAGAAGTAGATATATTCGCAATCTTAACCGGCTAATTCTCGACGATTTTAACCTAATAGGGAACCAGAACGACTTTTCCTTGTTTGCCTGTCATCAGACAGCCATTATACCACACAGAGTCTAAAAGACCCAGGGCCCTATAAACTAAATAACTGGTTCAGATGGGCACTCAATTGCAGCCCATTTTGCCATCTGGGCACTCGCCTCCCATAATATCGTAAAGAGCAGGGAGTGCGCAGAGGTGCCAACTATGGCCTCCGCCCGCGCTCAGTGCTCGTAAGACACTGGCTGTATGTGCGTATTGTCAGCAGGGATATGCCCCATTTGGGAATCGACCGGGAGTAACGATACCAATAAATAAAGTAGAGGCATATAAGAGGCGTGGACCATAACGATATCGGCAGAATCTCGTGTACCACTAAGAGGCCCCAGTGCCTTTTTGCATGCTGAAGCTGGCGTCTGTTAATGAGTTTACTCCGAGGACTTAGACTCCGGGGAAAGAAAGTAAGGCGTTTTGGAGATGTGAAATTTCACCTATAGGAAAGACGAAAAAATATCCTCGGTGAGGGGTGACCTATCGAAAACAGGTGATGAAGCGAGTTTTCTAAATTTAAGTATATTTACCAACTTGAACGCAATTGAAGACTACAGGCTGGCTGATGACACGCCACCGTAATAACCTCAGCCAACCTCACAATAAATCAAAGATCACCGACCATGGTAGTAATTGATTTTCTCACCACTAACAAGACATATCTGCCGGTGTCGTTGTCAAAACATTTACTTCTTACAATGGTTTCGTTCGTAATGACGGTGCTAGATAGATCTGATCGAAAGTCCTTTTTTAAATCTTTTAACCCAAAAAGCGCAGCCCTAAAAACATGATCAGGCTGGTTTCCAGAATAAAGAAATTAATCTTGAAAATCATGCAACAAAGTCTGCATTTTGCCTGTTTTCTCTTTCAAAGATTAATATGATAAAGCTCTCCAAACTATTTTAATTTTTAGAAGATAACTGATCACTCTCACGGCAAGAACCAGTCTGCACGCATCGTTGTCACAGGGTAGCTGGAAAATGCGCTCTTTCAACTTTTCCGAACAGGGCACATGCGTGCCAAGCATAGAACTCAATTCTAATTGGAAGATGGATAGCCCTTTTGCACTAAATAGAACGATCTGAACTGGAAAATGATGAGGCTGGCGCAGTGTGTACTACTGGCGTTAAATGCAAAAATTAAAAGCCAATTTGCGAAAATGTTTTAGAAGGTTTTGATTGTCTAATTTCGGGTTAAACCAGCTTCTATTGAAAGAATATGATGTTGAACCGTGTTAAAACTCTTCTAACTTTATCTACTCTGCTTAGTTCTTTCTTTACAATCTAGTAGCTTTCAGACCCTACCTACTTCATTTTTACCTCACCTTACATACCATATTTAAATGTAGGCTATCATAAAATGCTTCAGAGCAATTAAGTTTATTTTTCCGCATAAAAAATACTAAAATCTGGCTTATTTTTATTAATTTATTACAGTCTTTACAAAGTTTGACGTTTTTAATACTCGTTCACACTTAAGAATGAATGGGATGCTTTCGCTGTGTTGAGACGCGAAGCCCAGTTACGCACCGTACTTGGAAAAATAGGTTAAAAAAGGTTTAATTTTTTGGCTACTCCTGGAATTACCAACTGCGTCCAGCTATAGCGGATCCAACATGAGAGTGATGGGCTTGAATGCGAGTGAGAAAAATAGCTCATGCTATACGTGCGGTAGGTTGATGAAATTACAAGTCCTCCAAAAATTGTGGGAACAAACGTTTCGGTCGCGCAAAAACCGGCTTTGTGATCGGCAACGTCACTGCAGGTAATGCTGTGTGCTTAAACGGATCATGAATAGGTGCTAAAATAAGTACACATACTTGTTTGCACTCGACTTGGCTGGTATCGTGCTAAGTAGAGCCGTCCTCAAGAAATGCTGTGGATAGTGTCTCTCCAGGTTCAGAAATAAAACTGAGCGAGCTTGATCCACCCTCTTCT